>JAZHEH010001101.1:0-31479 GCA_036589455.1 Ateles fusciceps
TCATCTATCTATATATATATATATATATATCATCTACAAACTGCTTATACACTGTTGGTGGGGAATGTAAATTACTTCAACCGCTGCTGAAAAGCAGACATTTCTCAAATACATAAAAGTACAATGACTATTCAACCCAGCAATCCTATTATTGAGTACATACCCAAAGGAAAGTCTACTGAATACATACCTATGCTTGTGTGTTTATCACAGCATTAAGCACTATTCATAAAAGCAAAGATATAGATTCAACCCAGATCTCATCAATGGTAAATGTAACCAGGAAATACTTTGTAGCCATAAAAAAAAAAAAAAACAGAATTAAGTTTTTTGTAGCAACATAGATCGGAGCTAGGTGCAATATTCCTAAGTGAATTAATGCAGGAACAGAAAACCAAATATCACATGTCGTTACTTATGAGCTAAATATTGAGTTTATATGGACAAAAAAATGGGAAAAGTCCATACTGGAAACTCAAAAAGGCAGGAAGGAGGGAAAGGTGCTAAGGATTGAAAAATTACCTGTTGAGTACTATGTTCACTATTTTGGTAATGGGTTATAGCAACCCAAACGTCAGCATCACAAAATGTTATCAAAGTACCAAACCTACACATGTACCCCTTGAATCTAAAATTAAAATAAATAAAATAGAAAATAATAGAAATATAAAAGCTATGCCAACTTCTTAAGTTGCTTAGAGCAGCATAATAAGTGGTTAATAGTATGGGCGTTGAAGTCACAGACACTCTGGTTTGGCCTGCATTGAGCCCTTAAAGATTATATAACCTTAGGAAAAGAATTTCACCTTATATTCCTCATTCAGAAAATTACAGTTAAGAAATCTAATTCAGTGCAAATGAGCACAATGCCTGGCAGAAAAGAAAATTCAACAATTTATTAACAAGCGGTAAGTTTATGATGTTTTGTTACCAATTAACTTCAACAGATTTTTAACATTCCAAACCTCCTTTCTTCAAAACTGGGTGGTTCAGGGACATTTCACTGTCACATTGAGAAAACATGAGTCTCTGAAGAGCCCTTTATGTCATTGTGCCAATATATTATTAAAAGATGGGTACCAAGCCAAATTTAATAATAGTGATTAAAACCGTCCTAGCCTCCTGGACTCCAACATTCTAAGGGAGTAAATTCAAAGTCCTTTTCCACTACCAGCCCTTGGTATTTTGTTATTGTTATTATTTTGTCCATATACTTGGGCCTAACAGAATAGGGCACTTGTATGAAAATGGAGGATACATTTTTCTCCAGAACACTTGAGGATATCTTAGAAACTGATTTTAACTGGCATATCTAAGCTTTATAATACAATTTAATGATTTTCAATCTTGTCTTTAAACTTATGAACATAATACTTTCAAGAACAGAGGACAGTGATTTTCATTTTTCATTCTGACTGAAAAACTTGTTTTAAAATAACCTTAATACCTAGAATAAGTGCAGAAATTTGAAACAAATTTAAGATCAATTGTTTAAAATTTTCAGAGAATAAATAAGGTAGCCAGACCTTGAAAGGCCAAGATTTCAGGGACAAGGAAAAAGCACTGAAGTTAGCCTGATGTTCTTTGCCACATCTCCCTTTAGGGAATTTGCTAATTTAAATAAGTTTGGATGAGATGCTGAGTAGACAGTGGCAGCCCAAAGCTTTTTGACAATTTAACAGCATTCAGGAGACAAATACAATTTAGAATGACTAAGGCTTCAAGAACTTGAAGTACAAGATATTAAACACACTAAGAACTCATTAGATGAGTTCAACAGCAGATTAGACAGAGTATAAGACAAGATCAGTGGGCTAGAGATAGCTTACTACAAAATATTTATACTAAAATGTCAAGAAAAAATGATGGAAAAAGTTTAGAAACATATGACACCAAAAAAGTAACATATAGCTAAGCAGAGGGCAAGAAGGACAACAGCAACAATGGGCTTGAAATAATACCTGAAGTACATTTCTACATACATATGTGGGTGATAAATTTTTTAAACAAAAAGATATGTCAAACCACAAAGTCAAGAAATGCTGTGAACACTAACCGAGAAAAATACAAAGCAAAGTACACCTAGGCATACCTCAGTGAAACTAAGATAAAAATCCAAAAAGCAAATTGTTTAGAACAGCAAGAAAAAATAAACACACAATTTTCCAA
The DNA here is from genome assembly GCA_036589455.1 of Ateles fusciceps. NCBI lineage: Eukaryota > Metazoa > Chordata > Mammalia > Primates > Atelidae > Ateles > Ateles fusciceps. The sequence goes on from JAZHEH010001101.1 coordinate 2,170, forward strand.
GGAACAAAAAACAATAAAACTTACAGCTGACTCCTGCTGAAACAGTGAAAGTCAGGAAATGGAATAACATTGTTAAAAAGAAAAGTTAACATCCCTAAAATTCTGTATGCAGCAAAAAAAATCTTTAAAAAACAGAAGTGAATCAAAGATATTTTAAGACAAACAAAATCCGAAATAATTTATTGACCACAGACTCACTAGAGAGTACTAAAACAATTCCTCAGACTGTAAAATAAATTATCCCTGATTGTGAATCTTGGAAAAACAGGAGAGAGTGATGAGTAATACTTAAAGAGATAAATAAATTGTTAAACACAAAATACTTTATAGAAATTAAAACAATGTCTTGCAGGGTTCCAATATATATGTTTGCATATGTACACATGCATATGCATACATACATATGATTTAAATTAGGAAAACAATAGCACAAAAAATACGATGGGTAAATGAAGTTAAAGTTCTCTAAGTTCCTTGCCTTACTGTAAAATGGTAAATGTACTAATTTTTAGTTTTAATTCAAGGATACATGTTGTAATTGCTAGAGTAACTGCTATGTTCGTGTCCTTTGTAGGGACATGGATGAATCTGGAAACCATCATTCTCAGAAAACTGACACAAGAACAGAAAATTACACACTGCATGTTCTCACTCATAGGCGGATGTTGAACAATGAGAACACATGGATACAGGGAGGGAGCATCACACACAGGGGTCTGTTGGGGGGAGTGAGAGAGGAATAGTGGGGGTAGGGAGGTTGGGGGGATAACATGGGGAGAGATGCCAGATATAGGTGATGGGGGGGATGGAGGCAGCAAACCACTTTGCCATGTATGTACCTATGCAACAATCCTACATGTTCTCACAGATCTACCCAGAACCTGAAGTGCAATAATATATATATTATATACTATTATATACAATATATATATAAAGAATAAACCCAAGAATATACAACTAATATCTATTAGAGGACAAATGTGGAATAACAATAATAAACTTGATTAATTCACATGAAGGCAGAGAAAGAAGACAGCAGGAACAAAGAAAAAATGGAAGACACATAGTAAATGTCAGATATAAACAAAATTACATCACAAACTATACTAAATATCAATAGACTACTCCACTTAAAAGCAGAAGTGACAGACTATATAAAAATCAAAACAAAACTCCAAAATATAAGCTGCTTACAGAAGCGTATCTTAAAAAGTAGTTCACAAAAAGTTTGAAAATTAAAAAAATGAGAAAATATATACTATGCAAATATTAGCCAGAAGAAAGCTGGACAGATTACACGTCACAGGAAAACATAAATAGACTTTAATTCAAGAAGTATTACTAAAGAAAAAAAGAAACATAAAGATAAAAACTTCAATCCCTCCAAAATGTAAAACGATTTTAAATTTTAATAACTCTAACAACATGGCTTCAAAGTCTTTCAAATAAATTTTGTGTGAATTAAAAAGTAAAAGACAAATTAATTTTAACACATCTCTTTCAGTAACTGATAAAAAAGAATACCAAAAATCAATAAGGATAAAGAAGGTTTGAACTACATGATAAAAATTTGGATTGTACATAAGGAAATTCTGTAGTCAACAATGACAAAATATTAACCATATATTAGGTATTATAGAAAGCATTAGCCAATTTTAAAGTATAAAAGCCACACTTTAAATAACATATACAAAATGTGTTACTTAAACATGAAAGTTTTAAGCCAGAAATTGATAAGAAGATAATTAGAAAACCTCCATATCACTATAAATAAAACAATCTACTTCTGACTCTCTGTATAACCCAAAGGTTAAAGAATAACTTACATTGGTAATTAGAAAATATTTTGAGATGAATCACAGCATAATTATGATAAAAATGTGTGCAATTTATCTAAAGCCTTGTTTTAAAGGTGATTTCTTTCCTTAAATGCATATTATTAGAAAAAAAATCAGATGACTGAAAATCAATAACCAGAACAAATTAAATGTAACAAACAGAAGAAATAAAATAACAAAGATAAGAGTAAAAGTTAATTAAGTAGAAACAAATGTACATCAGAAAAAATCAAGATAGATAAAAAAGTTCGTGCTTTGGAAAAGTAATAGAATTAATAATCCCTTAATGCAATTGATTAAGTAAAATAAACATTTTAAAAAATGAATAACAACAAAAACGATAATAGTAATAATGGTACATAACACATTAAGCATTAAAAATATTCCAGGTTTTGTACTAAACTTCTTATTTGCATTATATCAAGGATTCTTGATACTGGCTGCTTATTATAATCTCATAAAGAATTTTCATAAAATGTTCTGAGTCCACCTAGATAACTAAATAAAATTTCTGAGGGTATCTGTCATCAACATTTTTTAAAAGGTTCCTAGGTGATCTGATTATGCAATGTGGAGGAAAAAGTATTGTATTGTATTATTTAATAATACACCCACCCTGTATGATATTCCTCATATTAATATCTTTATTTTTCAAAAGTAAAAACTGAGATACTAGGAGGCTAAGTAACATGCTCTGGGTCAAACAGCTATATAATTAGTTATCAGTGCTGCAGTATCTTTGTACTCTGATAGACACATAGTATTTGAATAGTGTTATGAGATGTCCTACCCTTTAATAACACTTCAGTTCCCAGAGTAAATCTAAAATTTCCGTAGGGTTTAGGTCAAAGGCTAGAAAGTTAGTCAAATCAAGCAATACCATACTCCTAATAAATGCCTCAGCAAACCTTCTTCATGCATTTTTGCTAGAATGAAAATTCTCAACTGTTCCATGAAAACATTCCTGATTGTGTCCCCAGGTAAAATTATCTGCTTTTTTCCTTACTGCTCTATACAGTGTAAATACCTCTATAATACTATTTTCTTGAAGGTAGAGATGACATGTTATTTGCTTCAGCATTCCCAGAATTTAGTGCGTCCTTGCCACATAGTAGGTGCTCAGTAAAGGTGAATGAATGAATGAATGGCTGGCTGGATGGATGGATGAATGAACGAGAAGGGATATTCTGCAATTATCAATGGCATCAGTGTGAGGGTTTCCAATATGCTTCTCTCCTCTACCTTGATAAAAACCATTTGTATAAGCCCCATGATTTCTTTCAAGCTTTGAGTTCCAAGAGATATGATGTTGAAGGTCAGACTTGTTCTCTTTGATAACAATTTCAAATTTTAAAGTGCTCCCCCAAACATCTTCAGTTGGTTGCCCGTTTCCTACGATGGCTAACATTTATTTGGCATTTACTATGCACCAGGTTACTTTTATCTCAATTCATTCTGAAAATTAGCTCATGAGGTAGATACTATTACTATCCTTATTTTACAGATAAGAAACTGAGTCTATAAGAGGCTAAATGATTTACTCAAGTTTACCTGAAACTAGAGCCAAATTCATTTCCAGTTATACATGACTACAAGATCGAATGATTAGGCTACATTACTTCTCAAATACTGATAACGATAGTTAAACTTAACATTTCCTGGGCAATCATTCGCAAGGCACTCAGAGAAGTGCTTGATCTAATCTACTTCACACAAACAACTGTGAGAATTCAGGTACTGTTATTACCACCAGTTTTTACTACCAATTAAAAAAAAAAACCTCCTTTAAAATGATTAAATACCCTATACAAATTCACCCAGACCATTCTTCCATCTTTCTGTTTTGTCACTCACTTGCTTTTTCATGTTACAATGGCCTTCTCTCAGGCCAACCACAACCAACCACTTCTTATTCATACTAGGACTTTACAAACACATTCCTATGCCTGCAATGCTTCCCTTGACTACTCTGCCTGGATTTAGTTCTATTCATCTTTCACGTCAGAGCTTAAATATTCCTTGATTCAACTCTGTCAGTTGTAACTCATCACCACTATCTTACTCTCATAATAACAGAAACTCTGTATTTTCCTACCTCAAACTCAAAATGACTTGAAAATTATTAATTTATATTTATTGGGTAATTATCTATTAAATTTTTGTCTCTTCTATTGGATTATCAGCTTCATGAGATGTGTATTTACTGTTCAGGTGTTTTACTTATTGTTCTATATCTAGTGCCTGACATGTAGAAAACATGCAGATAATATATGTTGAAGGAACAAATAAGACAAATCTTGATGTAGTTTGGATCTGTGTCCCACCCAAATCTCAGGTTGATTGGAATCCTGTGTTGGAGGCTGGGCCTGGAGGAGATGATTGAATTGGGAGGGGCAAGGTTTTTGTTCTTGTTTTTAGCCTACAGCACCCGGTGTTCCCAGGCAGTCTCCCATCCAAGTACTAACCAGGCCAACCCTGCTTAGCTTCCAAGATCAGACAAGATCAGGCACATTCATGGTGGTATGGCCTTACAGGCAAAGTCTTATAAATGTTTTAGTACCATCCTCCTTTGTACTGTGTAGTGAGTTCTCATTAGATCTGGTTTTTTCAAAGTGTGTAGTATCTCCCCTGTCATACTGAGTTCTTCCTACTCTGGAAATGTGAATTGACTCACTTCCCCTTTGCCTTCTACCATGATTGTACATTTCCTGAGGCCTCCCCTGAAACTGAGCAGATGTCCAGGATTGTGTTTTCTATGCAACCTGCAGAACCATGAGCCAATTAAACATCTTTCTTTATAAATTATCTAGTCTCAGGTATTTTTTATAGCAGTGAGAGAATGGACTAATACAGAAAATTGGTACCAGGAGTGGGACATTTTTACAAAGATACCTGGAAATGTGGAAGTGGCTTTGGAACTGGGTAACAGGCAGAGGTTGGAACACATTGGAGGGCTCAGAAGAAGATGGGAAGATGAGGGAAAGCTTGGAACTTCCTAGAGGTTTGTTGAATGGTTTTTATCAAAATGCTGATACTAATATGGATAGAGACAGCCATGCTGAGGTGGTCTCAGATGGAAATGAGGAACTTATTGGGAACTGAACTAAAGGTCACTTTTGCTATGCTTTATCAAAGAGACTTGTGACTTTGTGTGCCTACTCTAGAGATCTGTGGGACATTGAACTGGCGAGTGATGATTTAGGGTACCTGATGGAAAAGATTTCTAAGCAGTAAAGTGTTCACGAGTAACCTGGCTGCTTTCAAGAGTCTATTTTCATATGCATAAGCAAATAAATAACCTGAAGCAGGAACTTATATTTAAAAGGAAAATCGAGTGTAAAAGTTTGAAAACTTTGATGCCCGGCCATGTGGCAAAAAAGAAAAAACAATTCTCTGGGGGAGGAATTCAAGGCAGCTACAGAAATTTGCATAAGAATAAAGAAGCCAAGTGCTTCAAAGGCAATACAGAGATCTTGCGGCAGCCTCTCCCATCACACGCCTGCAAGTTTAGGAGAGAAGAATGGTTTCGAGCACTGGATCCAGTGCCCCTCTGCCCTTTGTAGCCTCAGGGCACTGTTTCTCACATCCCCACTGTTCCAGGTCCAGTTGTGGCTAAAGGGGTCCAGGTGTAGCTAGTGTTCCTGCTTCAGAGGTTGCAAATTGTAAGTCTTGGCAATTCTCTCATGGTTTTAAGCCTGTGAGTGCACAGAATGCAAGAGCTGATCTTGGGAGCTTCCATCTACATCTCAGAGGATGTAAGGAAAAGCCTGAATGTACAGGCAGAAGCCTATGGCAGTGGTGGATCCCTCATGAAGAACCTCTACTAGGGCATTGCAAGAGGGGAAATGTGGGGTTGGAACACTCACAGAGTTCCCCACTGAGACACTGCATAGTGGAGCTATGAGAAGAGGGCCACCATCATCTAGACCCCAGAATGGTAGATCCACTGGCAGCTTGCACACTGTGCCTGGAAAAGCCACAGACACACAATGCCAGGGCTTACCCCTGCAAATCCACAGCCGCCCAATGATATGGGAGCCTACCCCTTGCACCAATGTGCCCTGAGTGTGACACATGGAGTCAAAGGAAATTATTTTGCAGCTTTTAGATTTAATGACTGCCTTTCAGGGCTTCAGACTTCCATGAGGCCTGTAGCCCCTTTCTTTTGGCCCATTTATCTCTTTTGGAAAGGGAATATTTACCCAATTCCTATTCACCCATTGTATATTGGAAGTAACTAACTTGCTTTTTATTTTATATGCCCATAGGCAGAGGAGATTAGCCTTATTGCAAATGAGACTTTGGACTTTGGACTTTGTAATTAAGACTTTGGCGGACTGTTTGGAAGCCATGATTGTATTTTTCACATGTGAAAAGTTTATGAGATTTGGATGGGGCCTGGGGCAGAAATATAAGATTTGGATCTATATTTTCAGCCAAATCTCAGGTTGAATTGCAATCCTGTGTTGGAGATGAGGCCTGGTGGTAAGTGATTGAATTAGGTTGTCAGAGTTCTCATTAATGTTGTAGTACCACCCCCTTGGTACTGTATAGTGAGTTCTCACTAGGTCTTTAAACCTAGTGAGTAGGTTAAAGTGTTGTTGTTTAAAAGTGTGTAGCACCTCCCCCTGTCATTCTCACTTTCTCTTGCTCTGACCATGTAAAGTGACTCGCTCCCCCTTTGCCTTCTACCATGATTGTGCCTTTCCTGAGGCATGCCCAGAAGCCAAACAGATGGCCAGCGTCAGGCTTTCTGTACAGCCTGTGCAACTGTGAGCAAATTAAACCTCTTTTCTTTATAAATTATGCTGTCTCAGATATTTCTTTATACCAGTATGAGAAGGAACTAATCCAGGTCTTAAACCTGATTCTTGATTCCTTGGCATGAACTTCCAATTACTACTTAACAGAGAACCTTTAGAAATTATTTTATCAGACTATAATTACATCTCAAGACAAGAGGTTCCACACTTTTTTTCTATTAGGTAAAATAAGAATTATTTCCATTTTTCCTGGATATCCCATTTCCAAGCAGCAAAAAAAGTTTTTTCATTCTATTTTAACAGGATTTGGTTGTGGAAATAGTCTGGTTTTTTGTTTTGTTTTGTTTTGTTTTGTTTCAATGTATGTTTTCTTGGTTTGTGGACTTTGATCACTTCCCTTATCAGCACTCATCTTTCCAAACTGATGAATCTCAATTTTTTAATTTGTCCTCTGTGCTTAATGTCACTCCCCAACTCCTCTGTTTTTTGAGAATTTTATAGTATTATTTTATTTTGCATGGTCTTCATAAATGAACTAAATCACATTGACATTCTAGTAGATGGCATCAACAGTAGAATTCTTAATAATGAAAAACAAAACTAAAATAAAACAACTGAAGAAACCACTTTGACTATGAGATAAATGTTGATTAGGGGTATATGTGTAGTCTCGGTTAGAGTTTTTTCAGAGTAATGCTATATCAAGTTATCAAAATTACCATAATAAGTATTTTTTCTAACCTTTAGGCCATATTACTGTAATCCATTATTTTAACATTTAATATAGTTTGTTTTTCATCAATAAACTCTATTGTTTCCACAGTTTTTTGTCCCACTTTTAAAAAATAGCCTTAATAAAAATAATTTATAAATGACATATAAGCATTATCTACTAAGAACAAGAAGATTCAGGTCGTCACATTCTAAAAAAGAAAAGATCAATTTAGTCAAAAATTTGTTTCCTAGTGTTTCAAAGAAAATGTTAAAGCTAAGATGACATTGACAAATTGCCACCATTTATTTAAATGGTGTAATGCAATCTACCAGTAGTTCTACAATCTGTGTTTTTGAAGCAGTTGACCTGACCAACTAATGCAAACAAATTAGCCTCTTGGGAGCTAGCTGTATTCTATAGGCAATTAAATATCATAAGCTAACATTATTTGATACATAAGATCTACTATCTTAAGCATTTTATTAAATGTGAATGATATAATTGCAACACACTTGTCTTTATCAAGTTTGGTGACAATCATTTCTCCAAACTGCATGCTTGAAATATATTTAAAGTTCAAAAAAAAAATGTGTAAGCAGCATAATGCCTTCTCCAGGATTAAATCCCTATCCACTACCTCAAAAGAATTTTCACTGGGCTTCAAATTTGAGTCTTTGATCTGTATTGTGATTTTTTTTAACCTGCCTGGTTACTGTGCTTTAAATGAATTAAATTTAGTTTTAAGAGGAAAATCAGTAAGCCAATGAAAAAGAACTGTGGGTTATAACCATTCTTTACTTCAAAGGTTTATCTGAAGCCAGGACAAATGCCAATTCTTTATAGTGCACTAAAGTGACCAATGTTAATCTACATGTATATATTTTTTTCCCAAATGTCCAAAGGACAATTGCCAATCAGTAACTTGCCCAATGAAGCTTCAGTTCTATTTAGTTACAAGGTTGTTCCCAACAATCAGTCCTAACTATATCTTGCTGCTCAATGATTAACCTACAGATGATTCATCAAACTAATAATGTTAACACAGCATGAACATTAATTTTTTAAAGACCCAGGTTTCAAAATACTCTACATCACCATAGCTGATATATGTAATACATGTTTAACAATACTTTTAATGCCTCTAGAGGTGCAGCACATGAGAAAAATATAGTACTTTATGAGGAAACAGAAAAAAAAGAAAATTTATTAATTATGCAAATACAGCAATATGAATAAAAATGTTATTTTAATATATTTTTATTCTTGATACACATGGATTCTTTTTGCAAGAGGTAATGTGATTATCAGTAAATACAAATATTCTTTATTTGAATATATATTATTTTATTTTGGTTTAGTTTCTTCTGTTGATACTAAATTTTATTTTTCAGTGGGCTAAAATGCTATAAGATTTTATTACTACCCTCTTCCATAATAATTCAAATTTGATGTAACATGTAATTCAATTCCACATACTTATTGACACCTGTTATGTACAAATAATTTTATCAGAAAAAATAAGGGAGAAAAACTTTACTATCCCCCAGCAAAAGCTTACAAGCAAGTGAGAGATGGGAATGTGTATGCACATATGTGTATATACAATTGTAATGCATGGCTATCTTAAAATAATAAATACCCATAATGATTTCTTACTAATTGCTAATAGTTTATGATACATCAAGTCAATTGTTAAGCTTTTTACATGCATTTTTTCACTTTATCCTCACAACTACCCTATAAGTCAAGTTCTAATTTTAATACTTATTTTACATAAGAGAAAACTTTAGGATAAAACAGTTATACAAGTTAAATTATGCACCATGATCATAAAAGCAAGGAAAGAGCTAGATATCATTCAAGTATATGAAAAATACTTATTTTTCAGTTTTGAAAAGAGCCTCGAAGAAGCAGTTGAACTTCTCTACAGGAGGAGATTGTGGAAATGGACATGCAAATAAAAGCCATTTTTGGAAAGTTTTTAAGTCAAGAAAGTTCATAGTCTTTTTGTAAAATAGAAAATGTAAATAGAATGCTGTGGCTATAAGTGTGCGCTCTGCATTCAAAGTACCTGGTTTTGAAATCTTGCCAATAGCTACGCAACCTGGGGCAAATTACTTTTTTGTTTGTCATTTAACTTATCCATAAAATGAAGCTGATAATTGTACCTTTCATGTATGGTTTCTGTGAGTACAAAATAAGATGATATCTATAAAATGACTAGAACATGGCCTAGCACACAATAGTGGTGAGTAGCCTGAGGGGGCTGGCTTAGTAACTCCTATTACTGATTTTTTTTCATGTAAGACACCCAATACTTAGTTTTTCCATGGTTATTCCACTCAAAAGTGGCTTGTCATCTCTTAACTGATATTTTTATTATGATTTGTGCCATTATTTTAGGGTTACCATATTGTAACTACCTTTTATTTAGCTAATTTTAACTTTTTATTATAATTTAAGTTCTGGGATACATGTGCGGAACATGCAGGATTTTGAAATATGTATACACATACCATGGTATTTTGCTGCACCCATGAATCCATCATTACATTAGGTATTTCTCCTAATGCTACCCCCTCTCCTAGCCCCCTAGCCCTCTACTCCCCAGCAGGCCCTGGTTTCTAATGTTCCCCTCCCTGTGTCCATGTGTTCTCATTATTCAACTCCCACTTATAAGTGACAACATGGAATATTTGGTTTTCTGTCCCTGTGTTAGTTTGCTGAGAATGATGGTTTCCAGCTTCATCCATGTCCCTGCAAAGAACATGAACTAATCCTTTTTTATGCCTGCATAGTATTCCATGGAGTATGTGTGCCACATTTTTTTTAATCCAGTCGATCATTGACAGACATTTGGGTTTGTTCCAAGTCTTTGCTATTGTGAATAGTGTTGTAATAAACATATGTATGCATGTGTTTTTATAGTAGAATGATTTATATTCCTTTGGGTATATACCCAGTAATGGCATTGCTTGGTCAAATGGTATTTCTGATTCTATATCCTTGAGGAATCTCCACACTGTCTACCACAGTAGTTGAACAAATTTCCACTTCCACCAACAGTGTAAAAGTGTTTCTATTTCTCTATAACCTCTCCAGCATCTGTCGTTTCCTGACTTTTTAATGATCACCATTCTAACCGGTGTGAGAGTGTAGCTGACTGTGATTTTGACTTGCACTTCTCTAATGACCAGTGATGATGTGGTCCTTTTCATATGTTTGTTGGCTGCATAAATATCTTCTTTTGAGAAATGTCTGTTCATATCTGTTGCCCACGTTTTGATGGGGTTATTTGTTTTTTCTGGTAAATTTGTTTAAGTTCTTTGTAGATTCTGGATATTAGCCCTTTGTCAGGTAGATAGTTTGTAAACATTTTCTCCCATTCTGTAGACTGCCTGTTCACTCCCATGATAGTTTATTTGCTGTGTAGAAGCGCTTTAGTTTAATTAGATCCCATTTGTCAATTTTAGCTTTTGTTTCCATTGCTTTTGGTGTTTTAGTCATGAAGTCTTTGCCCATGCCTATGTTCTGAATGCTATTATCTAGGTTTTCTTCTATGGTTTCTCTGGTTTCAGGTTTTACTTTAAGTCTTTAATTCATCTTGACTTAATTTTTGTATAAGGTGTAAGGAAGGCATCCAGTTTCAGTGTTCTGCATATGGCTAGTCAGTTTTCCCAACACCATTTAGTAAACAGGGAATCCTTTCCCTATTGCTTGTTCTTGTCAGGTTTGTCAAAGATCAGATGGTTGTAAATGTGTGACATTATTTCTGTGGCCTCTGTTCTGTTCCATGGGTCTAATATCTATTTTAATAACAGTGTCATGCTGTTTTGATTACTGTAGCCTTGTAGTAGAATTTGAAGTCAACTAGCATAATGCCTCCAGCTTTGTTCTTTTTGTTCAAGATTATCTTGGCTATGAGGGTTCATTTTGGTTCCATATGAAGTTTAAGGTGTTTTTTCCAGTTCTGTGAAGAAGATCAATGGTAGTTTGATGGGGATAGCATGGAATCTATAAAATACTTTGGGCACTATGGCCACTTTCACAATACTGATTCTTCCTAACCAGGAGCATAAAATGTTTTAAATCTGTTTGTGTCCTCTCCTATTTCCTTGAGAAGTGGTTTGTAGTTCTCCTTGAAGAGGTCCTTCACATCCTTTGTTTGTTGTATTTCTATGTACTTTATTCTCTTTGTAGCAATTGTGGAGTTCCTCATGATTTGGCTCTCTGTCTGTTATTGGTGTATAGGAACACTTGTCATTTTTGCACATTGATTTTGTATGCTGAGAGTTTGCTGAAGTTGCTTATCAGCTTAACGAGATTTTTGGCTGCAAGAATGTGATTTCTAAATATGCAATCATATCATCTACAAACAGAGACAATTTGACTTCCACCTTTCCAAATTGAATATCCTTTATTTCTTACTCTTGCCTGATTGCCCTGGCCAGAAATTCCAATACCATGTTAAAAAGGAGTGATGAGAGAAGGCATCCTTGTCTTATGCTGGTTTTCAAAAGGAATGCTTCCAGTTTTGGCCCATTCAGTATGATATTGGCTGTGGTTTGTCCTAAATAGCTCTTATTATTTTAAGATACATATTATCAATACCTAGTTTATTGAGAGTTTTTAGCATGAAGGGGTGTTAAATTTTGTTAAAGACTTTCTCTGCATCTTTTGAAATAATCGTGTGTTTTTGTCATTGGTTCTGTTTATGTGATGGATTATGTTTATCAATGTGTGTATGTTGAACCAGTCTTGCACTGCAGGGATGAAATTGATTTGATCATGATGGATTAGCTTTGATGCCAGACTACTTGGATCCCTGGCTTCAGCTCCCTTCCAGAGCAGGGAACGATTCTGTCTTGCCAGAGTTCCAGGTGCCACTGGGGTACGAAAATAAAACTCTTCCAGGTAGCTTGATGTCTGCCCAAATGGCCACCAAGTTTGTGCTTGAAACTCAGGGCCCTCGGGGGCGAAGGCACTAGAGGGAATCTCCTGGTCTGCAAGTTGCGAAGACCATGGGGAAAAGCACAGTATCTGGGCTGGAATCATCATCTCTCAAGACATGGCCTCTACAACTTAGACCCTCGAGTTTTTCTCTTGGCTAAGAGGGAGATTCCCAACCCCTTGCATTTCCAGGGTGAGGTGAAGCCCATCCTGCTTCAGCTTGCCCTCCATAGGCTGCACCCACCAACCAACCAGTCCCAATGAGATGAACCAGGTATCTCAGTTGGAAATGCACAAATCACCCACCTTCTGCATAGATTTCACTGGGAGCCACAGAAGAGAGCTCTTCCTATTTGGCCTTCTTCTATAATCTTATACTTGTAGAAATGTAGATAATCCACCAAAAAACTATTAGAACTAAAAAGTTCAGTAAAGTTGCAAGATACAAAATTAACATAAAATATCAGTAGCATTTTAATATGCCAACAGAAAGCAATAGGAAAAATAAATTTAAAAAGAAATTTCATTTACAATAGATACAAATAAAATAAGATAACCAGAAATGAACTCAACTGAAGAAGTAACTGATCTCTACAATTAAAACTATAAAACATTGATGCAGGAAATGGAAGATGAAACAAAAAATTAAAAAAGTATTTTATGTTTCTGAACTGGAATAATCAATGTTGCTAGAATGTCCATACTACCATGCTAATGTCCACACAATCTACAAATTTAAGCAAACCCTTATCAAAATACTAATGACATTCTTCATAAAAAATTTTAAAATCCTAATGTTCATATAAAACCACAAAAGTCCTAGTCAAAGCCACTTTGGGCCAAAAAAAAAAAAAAAAAAAACTAGAGAAACCACATTACTGGACTTTAAATTATACTACACAACTCCAGTAACCAACATAGCATTGTGCTGGCATACAAACAGACACACAGAACAGTGGAACACAATACAGAAGAGAGAACTCATGAATAAATTCACATCTACGATGAAGCAATCCTCAAAACAGTTGCCAAAAACATACAATGGGGAAATGACAGTTTCCTCAATTAATGATGCTGGGAAAACTGGACATCGTATGCAAAGCAGTGAAACTTACCAGTAACTCCCAATGTACACAAGAAAACAATAAAAATGGATTAGCACCTATATCTAAGACCTCAAACTATGAAATTACTAAAAGAAGACATTGAGTAAACTCTCCAGAATACTGACTTGGGCAAAGACTTATTGAATAATACCCTAAAAGCATAGGTAATCAAAAAAATTGACAAATTAAATCAAATCAAGTTTAAAGACTTCTGCACAGCAAAAGAAACAATCAAAGTAATGAGACAACCTATAAAATAAGAGAAAAGTTTAGCAAACTATCTGACAAAAAAATAAAAACCAGAATACATGAGGAGCTCAAATAACTCTATAGAAAAATCTTAACTATCCACTTAAAAATTGACAAAGAGAGCTCTGCCAAGATGGCCAAATATGAACAGCTCTAGAGTGCAGTTCCCAGAGAGAGTGATGCAGAGGGTGAGTGATAGCCACATTTCCAACTTAGGTACCAAGTGCATCTCAATGGGACTGGCTGGATTATGGGTGTAGCCCAAGGAGGGCCAGCTGAGGCAGGGTGGAGCGCTGCCTCACCTGGAAAGTGCAGTGGACCAGAGAACCCCCTCCTACCCAACAGAGGCCATGAGGGGCTTTTCCAGCCACTGCAGCACTCCGGTTCAGATACTGCACTTCTCCTGTGGTCTTTACAGACAAGGACATTCCCGCTGCCTGACAAGTGCAATGGGATTCCAGCACAAAAACCTGCACAAATCTGGGTGGCCATTTTAACTGTCACCTGGAACACCTGCAAGACAAAGTCGAACATTCCCCTGAAAAAGAGGGGGCTGAAGGCAGGAAGCCAGGTGATCTGGCTCAGCGTGTCACACACCCACAAATATCAGCCATCTGAAACACATTGGCTTGAGAGTTTTGCAGCCAGCACAGCAGTTTGAGCTGGACCCGGGACTGTCAAGCTCCCTGGCGGGGAAGGGCATCCACCATTACTGAGGCAGTCCACCACTACCAAGGGAGTCCACCATTACCAAGGCAGTCCATCATTACCGAGGCAGTTCTAACCATACCTGTGTAAACAAAACCCCAAGAACATTTACACAGCAGCTGGACAGAGCCCATGGCAGCTCAGCAGTGCCTCTGCAGCTGGACAGTGAATAGACTACTTCCTTGCTAACCAGGGATCTCTGAAAAAAGGCAGCCACATGTCAGGGACTTATGAATAAAGCCCCACCTTCCCTGGAAAAGAGCACCTGGGAAAAGAGGCAGTTGTGAGTTCCACTACAGCAGACGTAACCATCCCTGCACAGCAGCTCTGAATGGAAGCTCCCAGCATAGCATTTGAGCTATGAAAAGGGATATACTACCTCCTCAAGCTACTCCCTGACCCCAGTATATCCAAAGAGGTACCTCATAAAGGAGAGCTCTGGCTGACATATGGTGGGTAACCTTCTGGAACAAAGATAACAGAAGAAGAAACAGGCAGCAATCCTCACTGTTCTGCAGCCTCCATGGGTGATTCCCTGGCAAGCAGGGTCTGGAATGGACCTACAGGAGTCCTGCAGCAGACAGGCCTGTTGAGAAGGAAAACTAAAAAGCAGAAAGAAATAGCTTCAACATCAACAGAAAGGACATCCACTCAGAGACCCCTTCTGAAAGTAACCAACTTCAAACACCAAAGGTAGATAAATCCACCAAGATGGAAAGAAACCAGTGCAAAAAGGATGAAATCACCAAAAACCAGAAAGCCTCTCATCCTCCAAGGGGTCACAACTCCTCACCAGCAAGGGAGCAAAACTGGATAGAGAATGAGTTTAACAAATTGACAGAAGCAGGCTTCAGAAGGTGGGTAATAACAAAGTTCCCTGAGCTAAAGAACATGTTCTAAATCAATGCAAAGAAACTAATAACCTTGAATAACCAACTTACTAGAATAACCAACTTAGAGAAGAACATAAATGACTTGATAGAGCTGAAAAACACATCACAAGAACTTCATGAAGCATACACAAGTTTGAATAGCTGAATCTACCAAGCAGAAGAAAGGATATCAGAGATTGAAGACCAATTCAACGAAATAAAATGAGAAGGCAAAATTAGAGAATAAAGAGTGAAAAGAAATGAACTAAGTCTCCAACATATATGGGATTATGTGAAAAGACCTAATCTATGTTTGATTAGTGTACCTGAATGTGACAGGGAGAACAAATCCAAGCTGGAAAACACTTTTCAGGATATTATCCAGGAGAACTTCCCCAACCTAGCAAGGCAGGCCAACATTCAAATCCAGGAAATACAGACAACACCACACAGATATTCTTCAAGAAGAGCAACCTCAAGACACATAATTGTCAGATTTATCAGGGTTGAAATGAAGGAAAAAATGCTAAGGACAGCCAGAGATAAAGATGAGGTTACCCACAAAGGGAAGCCCATCAGACTCAGAGCTGATCTCTCAGCAGAAACCCTACAAGCCAGAAGAGAGTGGGGGCCAATATTCAGCATCCTTAAAGGAAAGAACTTTCAACCCAGAATTTCATATCCAGCCAGACTAAGCTAGATACATGAAGGTGAAATAAAATCTTTTATGAACAAGCAATTACGGAGAGATTTCATCACCACCAGGCCTGCCTTGCAAGAGCTCCTGAAGGAAGCACTAAACATGGAAAGGAGCAACCAGTACCAGCCACTCCAAAATGTACCAAATGTTAAAGACCATAGACACAATGAAGAAACTGTGTCAACTAACTGGCAAAACAACCAGCTAGTATCAAAATGGCAGGATCAAATTCAAACATAACAATATTAACATTGAATGTAAACAGCCTAAATGCCCCAGTCAAAAGACACAGAATGGCAAATTGGATAAAAAGTCAAAACCCATCAGTGTGCTGTATTCAGGAGACCCATCTCATGTGTAAAGACACACATATAGACTCAAAATAAAGGGATGAAGGATGATTTACCAAGCAAATGGAGAGCAAAAAATAGCAGGGATTGCAATCCTAGTCTCTGATAAAATGGACTTTAAACCAACAAAGATCAAAAGAGACAAAGAAGGGCATTAAATAATGGTAAAAGGATCAATGCGACAAGAAGAGCCAACTATCCTAAATATATGTGCACCCAATACAGGAGCACCCAGATACATAAAGCAAGTTCTTAAAGACCTACAGTGACTTAGACTCCCAAACAATAATAGTGGGAGATTTTAGCACTCCACTGTCAATATCAGACAGATCAAGAAGACAGAAAACTAACAAGGATATCCAGGACTTGAACTCATATCTGGACCAAGCAGACCTAATAGACATAAACAGAACTCTCCACCCCAAATCCACAGAATATACTTTCTTCTCAGCATCACATTGCACTTACTCTAAAATTGACCACATGCTTGTGAGTAAATCACACCTCAGAAAATGCAAAAGAATGGAAATCATAACAAACAGTCTCTCAGAACACAGGGTAATCAAATTATAACTCAGGATTAAGAAACTCATGCAAAAATGCACAAATACATGGAAACTGAACAACTTGTTGCTGAATGCCTACTGGATAAATAATGAAATGAAGGCAGAAATAAAGATGTTCTTCAAAACCAATGAGAACAAAGACATAATGTATCAGAATCTCTGGGACACATTTAAAGCAGTGTCTATAGTGAAATTTAGAGCACTAAATGCCCATATGAGAAGCAAGGAAAGATCTAAAATCAACACCCTATCATCAAAATTAAAAGAGCTAGAGGTGCAAGGCAAACAAATTCAAAAACTAGCAGAAGACAAAAAATAACTAAGATCAGAGCAGAACTGAATAAGATAGAGACACAAAAAACCCTTCAAAAAAATCAATAAATCCAAGAGTTGGTTTTTGAAAAGATCAAGAAAATAGATAGACCACTAGTGAGAAGAATAAAAAAGAAAAGAGAGAAGAATCGAATAGCTGCAATAAAAAATGACTAAGGGGATATCACCACTGATTCCACAGAAATAAAAACTACTATCAGAGATTACTACAAACAACTCTATGCACATAAACTAGTAAATCTAGAAGAAATGGATGAATTCCTAGACACTTACACCCTCCCAAGTCTAAACCAGGAAGAAGTTGAATCCCTGAATGGACAAATAACAAGGTCTGAAGTTGAGGCAGCAATTAATAGTCTACTAGCCAAAAAAGTCCAGGTTCAGATGGGTTCACAGCCAAATTCCACCAGACATACAAAGAGCAACTGGTACCATACCTTCTGAAATTATTCCAAACAATAAAAACAGAGGGAATCCTTTATAACTCATTTTAAGAGATTAAAATCATCCTGATATCAAAACCTGGCAAACATACAACTAATAAAGAAAACTTCAGGCTAATATCAATGATGCACATTGATGTAAAGATCTTCAATAAAATACTGGCAAACTGAATGCAACAGCACATCAAAAAGCTTACCCATAATGGTCAAGTAGCCTTCATCCTGGGGATGCAAGGCTGGTTCAACATACACAAATCTATAAACGCAATCCATCACATAAACAGAACCAAAGGCAAAAAACACATGATTATCTCAATAGATGCAGAGAAGGCCTTCAATAAAATTCAACAGCCCTTTATGCTAAAAACTCTCAATAAACTAGATATCGACTGAACGTATCTCAAAATAATAAAAGCTATTTATGACAAATCCAGAGGCAATATCATACTGAATAGTCAAAAACTGGAAGTATTCCATTTGAAAACTGGCACTAGACAAGGGTGCCCTCTCTTCATTACTATTCAACACAGTATTGGAAGTTCTAGCCAGAGCAATCAGGCAAGAAAATTAAATAAAGTGTATTAAATTAGGAAAATAGGAAGTCAGATTGTCTCTATTTGCAGACGAGATGATTGTATGTTTAGAAGACCCCATTGTTTCAGCCAAAAATCTCCTTAAGATGATAAGCAACTTCAGCAACGTCTCAGAATATAAAATTGATGTGAAAAAATCACAAGAGTTCCTGTACACCAATACAGATTCAATGCTATCCCCATCAAACTACCACTGACCTTCTTCACAAAACTGGAAAAAAAACCACCTTCAACTTCATATAGAACCAAAATGAGCACTCATAGCAAAGACAATGCTAAGCAAAAAGAACAAAGCTGGAGGCATCATGCTACCTGACTTCAAACTCTACTACAAAGCTACAGTAATCAAAACAGCGGGGTAATGGTACCAAAACAGAGATGTAGACCAATGGAACAGAACAGA
The DNA here is from genome assembly GCA_036589455.1 of Ateles fusciceps. Classification (NCBI taxonomy): domain Eukaryota; kingdom Metazoa; phylum Chordata; class Mammalia; order Primates; family Atelidae; genus Ateles; species Ateles fusciceps. The sequence continues at coordinate 20,759 of JAZHEH010001101.1, forward strand.
GGCCTCAGAAGTAACTCCACACCTCTACAACCATCTGATCTTCTACAAACCTGACAAAAGCAAGCAATGGAGAAGGATTCCCTGTTTACAAATGGTATTGGCAAAACTGGCTAGCCATGTGCAGAAAACTGAAACTGGACCTCTTCCTTACACCTTATATAAAAATTGACTCCAGATGGATTAAAAATTTAAACATAAGAGCTAACACCATAAACACCCTAGAAAAAAATGCAGGCAATGCCATTCAGGACATAGGCATAGGCAAGGACTTCATGACTAAAACACCAAAAGCAATGGCAACAAAAGACAAAATAGACAAATGGGATCTAATTAAACTTAAAGATCTTCTGCACAAAAAAAGAAACAATCATTAGAGTGAACTGGCCACAAATAGAATGGGAAAAAATTTTTGCAATCTACCTAGCTGACAAAGGGTCATTATCCAGAATCTACAAAGAACTAAAACTAATATACAAAATCAAACAAACAACCCCATCAAAAATTGGCAAAAGATATAAATATACACTCTTCAAAAGAAGGCATTTATGTGGCCAAAAAACATATGAAAAAATGCTCATCATCATTGGTCATTAGAGAAATGCAAATCAAAAGCACATTGAGATACCATCTCATGCCCATTAGAATGGCAATCATTAAAAAAATCTGCAGACAAAAGATGCTGGAGAGGATGTGGAGAAATAGGAACACTTACACTGTTGGTGGGAGTATAAATTAGTTCAACCATTGTGGAAGACAGTGTGGCAATTCCTCAAGGATCTAGAACTAGAAATACCATTTGACTCAGCAACCCCATTGCTGGGTATATACCCAAAGGATTATAAATTGATATATTGTAAAGACACATGCACACGTATGTTCATTGTGGCACTGTTCACAATAGCAAATACTTGGAACCAACTCAAATGCCTACCAAAGATAGACTGGATAAAGGAAATGTGGCACATATACACCATGGAATACTGTGCAGCCATAAAAAGGATGAATCCATATCCTTTGCAGGGACATGGATGAATCTGAAAATCATCAGTCTCAGGAAACTGACACAAGAACAGAAAACCAAACACCACATTTTCTCACTCATAAGTGAGTTTTGAATAATGAGAACACGTGGACATAGGGAGGGGAATACCACACATTGAGGTCTGTTGAGGTGTGGGGACTAGAGGAGGAATAGCAGAGGATGGGAAGATTTGAGGAGGGGATAACATTGGAAGAAATATCTAATGTAGGTGACGGGGGGATGGAGGCAGCAAACTACCATGGTATGTATATACCTATGTAACAATCCTGCAAGATCTGCACATGTACCCAAGAAATTAACATAAAAATAAAATTGACAAAAGATATGAATAGATATTTCTCAGAAGAAGAAATACAAATGGCAAATAGGCATTTGATGTTGAAGGTGCTCAACATCATTGGTCATCACAGAAATGCAAATCAAAACTGAAATGAGATATCTTCCCACTTAAGTAAAAATGGATTTTTTCTCTAACACAGGTAATAAATGCTGTTAAGGATGTGGAGAAAAGGGAACTTGTACCCTGTTTGTGAGAATGAAAATTAAAGCAGAACTTCATGGAGGTTCCTGAAAAAAACAAAACTTTGAACTACCATATTATATTTTAATTACACTACTGGATATTTAGTCAGAGGAAATAAAATCAGTATGTCAAAGAGATATCAGCACTGCTATGTTTCCATGTTTATTGCAACATTGTTCACAATGGTCAATATTTATTTATTTTTAACTTTTATTTTATGTTTGGAGGTACATGTGAAGGTTTATCACATAAGTAAACATGTGTCCTGGGACCTTGCTGTATGTATTTTATTTCCCAAGTATTAAGTTTATTATACAATAGTTATTTTTTCTGCTTTTCTCCCTTCTCTCACCCATTCCACTCAAATAGACCCCAGTGTCTGGCCAAGATTTAAAGATAGGTGGAGAAAGATGAGGTCGTAGTCTGGCACAATTTCTTGTGGCAAATGGTAGCAGTGGCTATGGGGTGAATCCTCTCTGCCTTTGAAAAAGTGGGGGAAAGCGTGGGAAGGATCACATCATGTTATTGGAGTTTCATCTTGGCTGCAGTACAATAGAAAACTAGATATACTTCTAAGCAATTTTTCTCTATGCCCTGACCCAAAGCAGGCACACCTGTACCCACCCAGGGCCTTTGGCAAATCACTATCCTAAAGGGAAAGACGTAGGTTTGGCTGGCTTTGCCAGCTGATGATCGCAGAGCCCCAGGGCCATGAGGAAAATAGGCAGTAACCAGGAAGTGGTTACAGCAGGCCTTGAGTGAGACTCAGTGCTGTGTTGGCTTCAGCTCTGTCCCAGTGCAGTCACAGTGGTGGTGACCAATGGAGTGCTCGTGTTACTCAACCCCCAGTTTTAAATGGCTCACCATAAAGAGAGAGGCTTTTTTTGTTTGGGAGAAAGAAAGGGAATAGACCACGACTACCTACCTGATAAACCACAGAATTTTTCAGGTCTTGTTCAAGACCATCAAGGCAGTACCTCTATGAGTCTGCAAAAAACTTAGCATTACTAGGAATGTGATGCTACCTAAAGTAGATAAAACTTAGATAATAACACCCAAGTCCTTTCAAATACCTGGTAAGTATAATCAAGAAGGACGAGTACAAACAAGCCCAGAAAGTAAAAACTACAGTAATACCAAATTCTTAAGTGCCCAGACACAGAAGAAAACCTACTAACATCAATACTATCCAGGAAAACATGACTTCACCAGTTGAACTAAATAAGTCACCAAAGATCAATCCTGAAAAAAAGAAAAAAAGAAACAGAGATAAGTGAACCCTCAGGGAGAGAATTCAAAAAACGTGTGTTGAGGAAACTAAAATAAATTCAAGATAACACAGAGAAAAAATTCAGAATTCTATCAGATAAATTTAACAAATATGTTATGTAAGTTAAAGAATGCAGCAGAAATTCTGTAGCTGAAAAATATAGTTCATAGAATACCATTAGAAGAAGCATCAGAATATTTTGATAGCAGAATTGATCAAGCAGAAGAAAAAAATCAGTGAGCTTGAAGAGAGGCTATTTGAAAATATACAGTCAGAGGAGATAGAAGAAAAAAAAAGAAGAAAAAACAATAAAACAAGTCTAAAGCATCTAGAAAATAACTTCAAAAAGAAAAAACTTGAATCTTATTGGCCTTAGGGAGGAAGTAGAAAAAAAGATAGCAGTAAAAAAAATTATTCAAATGAATAGTAACAGAGGACTTTTCAAACCTAGAGAAAGATAACAATATCCACAGACAAGAAGGTTATAGAACACCAAGCAGATATAAACAACAACAACAAAGACTACTTCAAGACATTTAGTAATCAAACTCCCAAAGGTAAAGAATAAAGAACAATCCTAAAAGCAGCAAGGAAAATAAACAATGGCATACAATGAAGCTACAATATGTCTGGCAGCAGACTTTTCAGTGGAAACCTTACAGGCCAGGAAAAAAAAGAAATGACATATTTAAAGTGCTGAGGGAGAAAAAAAAATACCTTTAGTCTGTAATACTTTATCCAGCAAAAATTATTCTTCAGACATTGGAGAAAGAAAGATTTTCCCAGACAAACATAAGCTAAGGAATTTCATCGATGCCAGACCTGTCCTACAATAAATGCTAAAGGGAGTACTTTAATCAGAAAGGGAAGAACATTAGTAAAAAATAACCAATCACCTAAAGGTACAAACCTCACTGGCAATAGTAAATAAACAGAAAAACACAGAATGTCATAATGCCATAACTATGATATGTAAACTAGTTTTATCCTGAGTAGAAAGGCTAAATGACAAACCAATTATAAATAATAACTGCAACTTTTCAAGACAGTCAGTATATAAATAGAAAAAATAAAAAGTTAGAATGGAGGAAGACAAAGATAAGACATAGATTTTTTATTAGTGTCCTTTTGCCTGTTTGTTTCTTTAGGAAAACAGTATTAAGTTTTTATTCCATTAAAATAAGAGGTTATAAGATGGTATTTGCAAGCCTCATGGTAACCTCAAATCAGAAAAACAAACAATGGATATAAAAAATACAAAACTGAAAACGTATCACCAGAGAAATTCACCTTCAGTAAAAAAAAAAAAAAAATGCAAAAAGATAATGAAGAGAAAACCACAAAATTATAGAAAACAAATAATAAAATGGCAGAGTAACTCCTTACTTTTCAATAATAACATCAAATGTAAATGGATTATACTCTCCAATCAAAAGACATAGACTCGCTGAGAGGATGAAAAACAAGACCTATTAATCTATTGCCTACAAGAAATGCACTTCACCTATAAAGAAAACACTGATTTAAAAAATAGAGATAGAAAACATACTCCATGCCAATGGTAACCAAAAAAAGATCAGAAGTAGCTATACTCATACCAGACAAATTAGATTTCAAGACTAAAACCATAAGAAGAGATAAAGAAGGTCATGATATAATGATATAGGGGTCATTTTAGCAAGAGAATATGACAATGTTGAATATATATATATATTCAACATTGGAGCATCCAGATATATACATATATATATTGTGTGTGTGTGTGTGTGTATATATATATATATATATATATATATATATATATAATATTATTAGAGCCAAAAAAAAGAGGTAATCCACAATCAAATAATAACTGGAGATTCAATAACCCACTTTAAGCATTAGACAGACATTCCATACAGATAATTATCAAAGAAATGTTTGACTTAATCTGTGCTATAAACCAAATGGATCTAATAGATATTTACAGAACATTTCATCCAATGGCTACAGAATGAATACACATTCTTCTTCTCAGTTCATTGATGATTCTCAAGGATAGACTATATGTTAGATCATTAAACAAATCTTAAAACCTTGAAAAAAACATTGAAACAATGTCAAGCATCTACTCTGACCACAGTAAAATAACAGCAGGAATTAGTAACAGGAGGATTTTTGAAACTATACAAATATGTGGAAATTAAACAATACGCTCCTGAATTACCAATGGGTCAGTGAAGAAACTAAGAAAAAAATTAAAACTTTTTGAAACAAGTGATAATAGAAGCACAAAATACCAAAACCAATTGGATTTAGCAAAAGCAGTACTCAGAAGGAAATTTATAACTACAAGTGTCTGCATCAAAAAAAAGAAAACAAATGTAAAAAAACAATCTAGTGATGCATCTTAAAGAACTACAAATGCAAAAGCAAACCAAATCCAAAAGTAGTAGCAGAAAAGAAATAATAAAAAATCATAGCAGAAATAAATTTTTAAAAATACAAAAAAATTAAACATAAAGTTGCTTTTATGAAAAGTTAAACCAAATTGGCAAACTATTAGCCAGACTAACACAGAAAGAGGGATCCATATAAATAAAATTATAAATAAAAAAGGAAACATTACAACCAATACTGCAGAAGTTAAAAATATAACTAATGGCTACTATTAACAACTATATGACAATAAGTTGAAAAACATGGAAGAAATAGACAAATTCTTAGAAACATACAACCTACCAAGGTTGAACCAGGGAGAAATCCAAAACCTTAAAAGACCAATAACAAGTGATGAGACCAAAGCCATAATAAAATGACTTCCAGAAAAAAAAAAAAAATTGCTCAAAGCCTTGTGGCTTCACTGCTGAATTTTAGAAAACATTTAAAGATTTACTAATACTAACCCTATTCAAACTATTCTGAAAAATAGAGGAGGAAGAAGTATACCCAAACTCATTTTATGAGGTCAGTATTAACCCTAATGAAGAAGAAAGAAAGAAGAAAGAAAGAAAGAGAGAGAGAGAGAGAAAGAGAAAAAACATAATTGAAAAGGAAAATGACAGGCCAATATATCTGATAAATACAGATACGAGAATTCTAGACAAAATACTAACAAACTGAATTCAACAAAACAGTAAAGAATCATTTATCGTGATCAAGTGGGATTTATTGCACTTGGAATAAATACACATATCCAACAATGTGATATATTATATCAACAGAATCAAGGATAAAACTATATGATAATTAAAATTAATGTCAAAAATTCATTTGATAAAATTTAACATTGCTTTATGACAAAATCTCAAAAAAATGGGTATAGAGTAAACATATCTCAACACAATAAAAGACATATATTTCAGACACACTGCTGATACCACACTAAATGAAGAAAAGCTGAAGATTTTCCCATGAGTTCTGGAACACAACATGAATGACTGCTTTTAGCACAGCTATTTAACAAAATACTGAAAGTCCTAGCTAGAGCAATCAGACAAGAGAAAAATGTAAAGGGTATCCAAATTTGAATGAAAGAAGAGAAATTACCTTTGCAAATAATGTAATTTTACATTTGAAGAAATTCCAAGACTCCACAAGAAAACTATTATAACTAACAAATAAGTTCAATAAAGTGTCAGGGTACAAAATCAACATAGAAAAAATAGTAGAATTTCTATATGCCAACAGTGAGCAATCTGAAAAAAACAACAAAAAAGTAATTCTATCTACAATAGCCACAAATAAAATTAAATAACTAGAAATTGAAGAAAGTAAAATATCTCTATAATGAAACCTAGAACACTCACGAAAGACATTGAAGAGGATCCTAAAGATGAAAAAAATATTCCATGTTCATGGATTGAAAAAAATCAATATTGTTAAACATGTCCAAACTACTGAAAGCAATATGCAGATTCAATGCAATGCCTATCAAAATACCAATGACATTCTTCACAGAAATAGAAAAAAGCAATCCTAAAATTTATATGGAACAAATAAACACCCAAAGCAGACATATCTACCTTAAGCAAAAAGAACAAAACTAGAGGAATTACATTACCTGACTTCAAATTACACTACAGAGCTATAGTCATCAAAATAGCATGTTTTTTTTTTTTGTATTTTTTTAAAAAAAGACATGTAGACAAAAAGAACAGGATAGAGAACTACAAAAAAAAAAAAAAAAAAATTTACACACTTACAGTTAACTCATGTTTGACAAAGGTGCCAAAAACACACTGGGGAAAAAACAGCCTGTTCAATCATGGTGCTGGGAAAACTGAATATCCATATGCAGCAGATTAAGCTAGACCCCTATTTCATGTCATATACAAAAATCAAATCGAAATGAATTAAAAACCTAAATCTAAGACCCCAAATTATAAAACTACTACAAGAAGACTTTGGGGAAACTCTGCAGGACCTGGTCTGGGCAAAAACTCTTGAGCAATACCCCACAAGCACAAACAAAGCAAAAATGGACAAATTGGATCAGATCAACTTAAAAAGTTTTGGGAACAGTAAATAAAAAAATTAACAAAGTGAAGCAACAACCCACAGAATGGCAGAAAATATTTGCAAACACTCCATTGACACGGGATTAATAACCAGAATATATAGAAGCTCAAACAAGTCTATAAAAAATGAAATCTAATAATCTGATTTAAAAATGGGCAAAGATGTGAACACCTTGTTTCTCAAAATAAATGACAAATAGTCATAGGAAAAGGAGCTCAATACTATTTTTTCATAACAGAAATGATAATGAAAACTACAATGAGATACCATTTCACTCCAGTTAAATGGCTTATATCAAAAAGACAGGTTACAAAGCTGGTAAGAATGTGAAGAAAGGGAACCCACTTACACTGCTGCTGGAAATGTACATTATTACTACAACCACTATGGAGAACTGTTTAGACTTTCCTCAAAAAACTAAAATTAGAGCTACAATGTTATTTAGCAACCCATTCCTATGCATATAACCAAAAAAAGTCAATCAGTGTATCAAAGAAATATATGCACTTTTCTTTCAGCACTGTTTACAATAGCTAAGATTTGGAAGCAAACATAAGTGTACATTAACAGATGAATGAATAAAGAAAATGTGGTATATCTACACGAGTGGAGTACTATTCAGCCATAAAGTAGATCCCTGTCATTTGTTTCAACATGGATGGAATTAGAGATCATTATGTTAAAATATGCCATGTACAGAAAGGGCAGGTAATAATAATAACAGGTAATGAAATTCCTCTAGGTTTGTTCTCTTTTTGCTTAAGGTAGCTATGGCTATTCTGGATGTTTATTGGTTTATATAAATTTTTGGATTGTTCTTTCTATTTCCATGAAGAATGTCATTGGTATTTTCTTCGTAGGCATTGCATTGAATCTGTAGATTACTTTAGTAGTTTAGACAGCTTAACAATATTGATGTTTTTCAATCCATAAACATGCAATATTTTTTCATATTTTGGTAGTGCCCCACATAATAAAATGTACATGTACAGAAAAACAAATATCATGTATTTTCACTTATTTGTGGATCTAAAAGTTGAAACAACTAATCTCATGAATATAGAGTAGAAGTATTGTTGCCAGAGGCTGGAAAGGGTAGTAAGGGTCTGGGAAAGAGGTGGTTATGGTTAACGGGCACAAAAAATAGAAAGAATAAATCAGAAATAATATTTGAGGCCAGGTGCAGTGGCTCATGTCTGTAATCCCAGCACTTGGGAGGCTGAGGCAGGCGGATCATCTGAGGTCAGAAGTTCAAGAACAGCCTGACCAATATGGTGAAACCCCATCTCTACTAAAAATAAATTTAAAAGAATTAACTGGGCATGGTGGCAGGTGCCTGTAATCTCAGCTAGTAAGGAGGGTGAGGCAGGAGAATCACTTGAACCTGGGAGGCAGAGGTTACAGTGAGCCAAGATTGTGCCATTGCACTCCAGCCTGAGTGACAGAGCAAAACTCTGTCTCAAAAAAGAAAGAAAGAAGGAAAGAAAGAAAGAAGGAAAGAAGGAAAGAAAGAAAGAAAGAAAAGAAAGAAAGGAAGAAAGGAAGGAAGGAAGGAAGGAAGGAAGGAAGGAAGAAGGGAGGAAGGAAGGAAGGAAGGAAAGGAAAGAAACAAAGAAAGACCATTTGATCACACATACACCAGGGTGGCTACAATCAATTGTATGTTTTAAAATAACTATAAAAATGTGATTGCATTGTTTGTAACAAAAGGGATAAATGCTTGAGGGGATGTATATCCCATTCTCCTTGATATAATTATTTTATGTTGAATCCCTGTGTTAAAAATGTCTCATATACCCCACAAATATATACACCTAAATATAAAATAAAAACAAAAAACAAAAAGCAAAAAGAATAACCAAGATTTGAAAGCAGCCTAAGTGTCCATCAGAAGATGAAAGAATAAAAAATATGGTACATAGGCACATATACACCATGGAATACTATGCAGCCAAGCAAAGGATTAGTTCATGTCCTTTGCAGGGACATGGATGAATCTGGAAACCATCATTCTCAGCAAACTGACACAAGAACAGAAAACCAAACACTGCATGTTCTCACTCATAAGTGGGTGTTGGAACAATGAGAACACATGAACACAGGGAGGGGAGCATCACACACTGGGGTCTGTTGGGGGGGTGGGAAGCTAGGGGAAGGATAGCAGGGTGTGGGGGAGATTGGGGAGGGGATAACATTAGGAGAAATTTCTAATGTAGGTGACAGGGGGATGGAGGCAGCAAACCACCGTGGCATGTGTATACCTATGTAACAATCCTGCAAGATCTGAACATGTACCCAGAACTTAAAGCAAAATAATATATATATATGGTACATACACATAATGAAGTGCTATTCAGCCATAAAAAGTTATAAAATTCTGCCATTTGCAATTACATGGATTGAACTGGAGGTCATTATGTTCAGTGAAATAAGACAAGAAAAAAATAACAAGTTTCTCATGTTCTCACTTTTTTGTTTGAGCTAAAAATTAAGCAATTTGTTTCATGGATATAGAGAGTAGAATGATGGTAACCAGAGACTTGAAATAATAGTTAGGGGATGGGGAGATTGTGGATGTTTAATGTGTACAAAACTATAATTAGATAGAATAATATCTAGTATTTGATAGCGCAAGAGGGTGACTACTGTCAACAATAATTTATTGTACATATTAAAATAACCAAAAGAGTGTAATTGAATTATTAATAACACAGAGGAATGACAAATGCTTGAGGTGATGGATATCTCATTTACTCTGATGTGATAATTATGCATTGTATTTCTTTATAAATATATCTCATTTACCCTGTAAATATATACACTTGCTATATATGCATAAAAATTAGAAGTAAAACAAATTATATAAAAGTAGTTAAAACTTCATACAAAAATTATAATAGATATAATGAGGGCAGAAAATTAAACGACAAAATACAAGACTTGAATTAGTAGATTAGCTTACTGTGCTACATCCCATGTAAAATTTCAAGTTTTACAAGGGTTTAAACAGTGGAATATACTCAAATTATTGAGTTTTTGGAAAATGCAACACAAAATATCAGAGGATTTATTTTACTCTGAAATAGATTTGCCACATTTTAGGCAATTTTCTGGTTTTCTATTCTACTAGTTTCTACAATAGTCAATAACAGTAAAACTTGACAACTTTTTGCCCCCAAACCAAGCCTTAACTTTACCACTACTGTATCTGTGTTCAACTGAACCCAGTACTTAAACTTCTTTCCTCTCAATGAACAGCCATTGAAGTCACATCCATTTTTTTTCTTTAAGTTCTGGGTACATTTGCAGATCGTGCAGGAGGCATCACACTCCCTGATTTAGCAATGCATGTTATGTCTACTGGTAGATACGTATTGCTACATGGC